>OX401979.1:0-7500 GCA_947859335.1 Tortricodes alternella | reverse complement strand
GGTTAGGTTAGGTTAGGTTAGGTTAGGTTAGGTTAGGTTAGGTTAGGTTAGGTTAGGTTAGGTTAGGTTAGGTTAGGTTAGGTTAGGTTAGGTTAGGTTAGGTTAGGTTAGGTTAGGTTAGGTTAGGTTAGGTTAGGTTAGGTTAGGTTAGGTTAGGTTAGGTTAGGTTAGGTTAGGTTAGGTTAGGTTAGGTTAGGTTAGGTTAGGTTAGGTTAGGTTAGGTTAGGTTAGGTTAGGTTAGGTTAGGTTAGGTTAGGTTAGGTTAGGTTAGGTTAGGTTAGGTTAGGTTAGGTTAGGTTAGGTTAGGTTAGGTTAGGTTAGGTTAGGTTAGGTTAGGTTAGGTTAGGTTAGGTTAGGTTAGGTTAGGTTAGGTTAGGTTAGGTTAGGTTAGGTTAGGTTAGGTTAGGTTAGGTTAGGTTAGGTTAGGTTAGGTTAGGTTAGGTTAGGTTAGGTTAGGTTAGGTTAGGTTAGGTTAGGTTAGGTTAGGTTAGGTTAGGTTAGGTTAGGTTAGGTTAGGTTAGGTTAGGTTAGGTTAGGTTAGGTTAGGTTAGGTTAGGTTAGGTTAGGTTAGGTTAGGTTAGGTTAGGTTAGGTTAGGTTAGGTTAGGTTAGGTTAGGTTAGGTTAGGTTAGGTTAGGTTAGGTTAGGTTAGGTTAGGTTAGGTTAGGTTAGGTTAGGTTAGGTTAGGTTAGGTTAGGTTAGGTTAGGTTAGGTTAGGTTAGGTTAGGTTAGGTTAGGTTAGGTTAGGTTAGGTTAGGTTAGGTTAGGTTAGGTTAGGTTAGGTTAGGTTAGGTTAGGTTAGGTTAGGTTAGGTTAGGTTAGGTTAGGTTAGGTTAGGTTAGGTTAGGTTAGGTTAGGTTAGGTTAGGTTAGGTTAGGTTAGGTTAGGTTAGGTTAGGTTAGGTTAGGTTAGGTTAGGTTAGGTTAGGTTAGGTTAGGTTAGGTTAGGTTAGGTTAGGTTAGGTTAGGTTAGGTTAGGTTAGGTTAGGTTAGGTTAGGTTAGGTTAGGTTAGGTTAGGTTAGGTTAGGTTAGGTTAGGTTAGGTTAGGTTAGGTTAGGTTAGGTTAGGTTAGGTTAGGTTAGGTTAGGTTAGGTTAGGTTAGGTTAGGTTAGGTTAGGTTAGGTTAGGTTAGGTTAGGTTAGGTTAGGTTAGGTTAGGTTAGGTTAGGTTAGGTTAGGTTAGGTTAGGTTAGGTTAGGTTAGGTTAGGTTAGGTTAGGTTAGGTTAGGTTAGGTTAGGTTAGGTTAGGTTAGGTTAGGTTAGGTTAGGTTAGGTTAGGTTAGGTTAGGTTAGGTTAGGTTAGGTTAGGTTAGGTTAGGTTAGGTTAGGTTAGGTTAGGTTAGGTTAGGTTAGGTTAGGTTAGGTTAGGTTAGGTTAGGTTAGGTTAGGTTAGGTTAGGTTAGGTTAGGTTAGGTTAGGTTAGGTTAGGTTAGGTTAGGTTAGGTTAGGTTAGGTTAGGTTAGGTTAGGTTAGGTTAGGTTAGGTTAGGTTAGGTTAGGTTAGGTTAGGTTAGGTTAGGTTAGGTTAGGTTAGGTTAGGTTAGGTTAGGTTAGGTTAGGTTAGGTTAGGTTAGGTTAGGTTAGGTTAGGTTAGGTTAGGTTAGGTTAGGTTAGGTTAGGTTAGGTTAGGTTAGGTTAGGTTAGGTTAGGTTAGGTTAGGTTAGGTTAGGTTAGGTTAGGTTAGGTTAGGTTAGGTTAGGTTAGGTTAGGTTAGGTTAGGTTAGGTTAGGTTAGGTTAGGTTAGGTTAGGTTAGGTTAGGTTAGGTTAGGTTAGGTTAGGTTAGGTTAGGTTAGGTTAGGTTAGGTTAGGTTAGGTTAGGTTAGGTTAGGTTAGGTTAGGTTAGGTTAGGTTAGGTTAGGTTAGGTTAGGTTAGGTTAGGTTAGGTTAGGTTAGGTTAGGTTAGGTTAGGTTAGGTTAGGTTAGGTTAGGTTAGGTTAGGTTAGGTTAGGTTAGGTTAGGTTAGGTTAGGTTAGGTTAGGTTAGGTTAGGTTAGGTTAGGTTAGGTTAGGTTAGGTTAGGTTAGGTTAGGTTAGGTTAGGTTAGGTTAGGTTAGGTTAGGTTAGGTTAGGTTAGGTTAGGTTAGGTTAGGTTAGGTTAGGTTAGGTTAGGTTAGGTTAGGTTAGGTTAGGTTAGGTTAGGTTAGGTTAGGTTAGGTTAGGTTAGGTTAGGTTAGGTTAGGTTAGGTTAGGTTAGGTTAGGTTAGGTTAGGTTAGGTTAGGTTAGGTTAGGTTAGGTTAGGTTAGGTTAGGTTAGGTTAGGTTAGGTTAGGTTAGGTTAGGTTAGGTTAGGTTAGGTTAGGTTAGGTTAGGTTAGGTTAGGTTAGGTTAGGTTAGGTTAGGTTAGGTTAGGTTAGGTTAGGTTAGGTTAGGTTAGGTTAGGTTAGGTTAGGTTAGGTTAGGTTAGGTTAGGTTAGGTTAGGTTAGGTTAGGTTAGGTTAGGTTAGGTTAGGTTAGGTTAGGTTAGGTTAGGTTAGGTTAGGTTAGGTTAGGTTAGGTTAGGTTAGGTTAGGTTAGGTTAGGTTAGGTTAGGTTAGGTTAGGTTAGGTTAGGTTAGGTTAGGTTAGGTTAGGTTAGGTTAGGTTAGGTTAGGTTAGGTTAGGTTAGGTTAGGTTAGGTTAGGTTAGGTTAGGTTAGGTTAGGTTAGGTTAGGTTAGGTTAGGTTAGGTTAGGTTAGGTTAGGTTAGGTTAGGTTAGGTTAGGTTAGGTTAGGTTAGGTTAGGTTAGGTTAGGTTAGGTTAGGTTAGGTTAGGTTAGGTTAGGTTAGGTTAGGTTAGGTTAGGTTAGGTTAGGTTAGGTTAGGTTAGGTTAGGTTAGGTTAGGTTAGGTTAGGTTAGGTTAGGTTAGGTTAGGTTAGGTTAGGTTAGGTTAGGTTAGGTTAGGTTAGGTTAGGTTAGGTTAGGTTAGGTTAGGTTAGGTTAGGTTAGGTTAGGTTAGGTTAGGTTAGGTTAGGTTAGGTTAGGTTAGGTTAGGTTAGGTTAGGTTAGGTTAGGTTAGGTTAGGTTAGGTTAGGTTAGGTTAGGTTAGGTTAGGTTAGGTTAGGTTAGGTTAGGTTAGGTTAGGTTAGGTTAGGTTAGGTTAGGTTAGGTTAGGTTAGGTTAGGTTAGGTTAGGTTAGGTTAGGTTAGGTTAGGTTAGGTTAGGTTAGGTTAGGTTAGGTTAGGTTAGGTTAGGTTAGGTTAGGTTAGGTTAGGTTAGGTTAGGTTAGGTTAGGTTAGGTTAGGTTAGGTTAGGTTAGGTTAGGTTAGGTTAGGTTAGGTTAGGTTAGGTTAGGTTAGGTTAGGTTAGGTTAGGTTAGGTTAGGTTAGGTTAGGTTAGGTTAGGTTAGGTTAGGTTAGGTTAGGTTAGGTTAGGTTAGGTTAGGTTAGGTTAGGTTAGGTTAGGTTAGGTTAGGTTAGGTTAGGTTAGGTTAGGTTAGGTTAGGTTAGGTTAGGTTAGGTTAGGTTAGGTTAGGTTAGGTTAGGTTAGGTTAGGTTAGGTTAGGTTAGGTTAGGTTAGGTTAGGTTAGGTTAGGTTAGGTTAGGTTAGGTTAGGTTAGGTTAGGTTAGGTTAGGTTAGGTTAGGTTAGGTTAGGTTAGGTTAGGTTAGGTTAGGTTAGGTTAGGTTAGGTTAGGTTAGGTTAGGTTAGGTTAGGTTAGGTTAGGTTAGGTTAGGTTAGGTTAGGTTAGGTTAGGTTAGGTTAGGTTAGGTTAGGTTAGGTTAGGTTAGGTTAGGTTAGGTTAGGTTAGGTTAGGTTAGGTTAGGTTAGGTTAGGTTAGGTTAGGTTAGGTTAGGTTAGGTTAGGTTAGGTTAGGTTAGGTTAGGTTAGGTTAGGTTAGGTTAGGTTAGGTTAGGTTAGGTTAGGTTAGGTTAGGTTAGGTTAGGTTAGGTTAGGTTAGGTTAGGTTAGGTTAGGTTAGGTTAGGTTAGGTTAGGTTAGGTTAGGTTAGGTTAGGTTAGGTTAGGTTAGGTTAGGTTAGGTTAGGTTAGGTTAGGTTAGGTTAGGTTAGGTTAGGTTAGGTTAGGTTAGGTTAGGTTAGGTTAGGTTAGGTTAGGTTAGGTTAGGTTAGGTTAGGTTAGGTTAGGTTAGGTTAGGTTAGGTTAGGTTAGGTTAGGTTAGGTTAGGTTAGGTTAGGTTAGGTTAGGTTAGGTTAGGTTAGGTTAGGTTAGGTTAGGTTAGGTTAGGTTAGGTTAGGTTAGGTTAGGTTAGGTTAGGTTAGGTTAGGTTAGGTTAGGTTAGGTTAGGTTAGGTTAGGTTAGGTTAGGTTAGGTTAGGTTAGGTTAGGTTAGGTTAGGTTAGGTTAGGTTAGGTTAGGTTAGGTTAGGTTAGGTTAGGTTAGGTTAGGTTAGGTTAGGTTAGGTTAGGTTAGGTTAGGTTAGGTTAGGTTAGGTTAGGTTAGGTTAGGTTAGGTTAGGTTAGGTTAGGTTAGGTTAGGTTAGGTTAGGTTAGGTTAGGTTAGGTTAGGTTAGGTTAGGTTAGGTTAGGTTAGGTTAGGTTAGGTTAGGTTAGGTTAGGTTAGGTTAGGTTAGGTTAGGTTAGGTTAGGTTAGGTTAGGTTAGGTTAGGTTAGGTTAGGTTAGGTTAGGTTAGGTTAGGTTAGGTTAGGTTAGGTTAGGTTAGGTTAGGTTAGGTTAGGTTAGGTTAGGTTAGGTTAGGTTAGGTTAGGTTAGGTTAGGTTAGGTTAGGTTAGGTTAGGTTAGGTTAGGTTAGGTTAGGTTAGGTTAGGTTAGGTTAGGTTAGGTTAGGTTAGGTTAGGTTAGGTTAGGTTAGGTTAGGTTAGGTTAGGTTAGGTTAGGTTAGGTTAGGTTAGGTTAGGTTAGGTTAGGTTAGGTTAGGTTAGGTTAGGTTAGGTTAGGTTAGGTTAGGTTAGGTTAGGTTAGGTTAGGTTAGGTTAGGTTAGGTTAGGTTAGGTTAGGTTAGGTTAGGTTAGGTTAGGTTAGGTTAGGTTAGGTTAGGTTAGGTTAGGTTAGGTTAGGTTAGGTTAGGTTAGGTTAGGTTAGGTTAGGTTAGGTTAGGTTAGGTTAGGTTAGGTTAGGTTAGGTTAGGTTAGGTTAGGTTAGGTTAGGTTAGGTTAGGTTAGGTTAGGTTAGGTTAGGTTAGGTTAGGTTAGGTTAGGTTAGGTTAGGTTAGGTTAGGTTAGGTTAGGTTAGGTTAGGTTAGGTTAGGTTAGGTTAGGTTAGGTTAGGTTAGGTTAGGTTAGGTTAGGTTAGGTTAGGTTAGGTTAGGTTAGGTTAGGTTAGGTTAGGTTAGGTTAGGTTAGGTTAGGTTAGGTTAGGTTAGGTTAGGTTAGGTTAGGTTAGGTTAGGTTAGGTTAGGTTAGGTTAGGTTAGGTTAGGTTAGGTTAGGTTAGGTTAGGTTAGGTTAGGTTAGGTTAGGTTAGGTTAGGTTAGGTTAGGTTAGGTTAGGTTAGGTTAGGTTAGGTTAGGTTAGGTTAGGTTAGGTTAGGTTAGGTTAGGTTAGGTTAGGTTAGGTTAGGTTAGGTTAGGTTAGGTTAGGTTAGGTTAGGTTAGGTTAGGTTAGGTTAGGTTAGGTTAGGTTAGGTTAGGTTAGGTTAGGTTAGGTTAGGTTAGGTTAGGTTAGGTTAGGTTAGGTTAGGTTAGGTTAGGTTAGGTTAGGTTAGGTTAGGTTAGGTTAGGTTAGGTTAGGTTAGGTTAGGTTAGGTTAGGTTAGGTTAGGTTAGGTTAGGTTAGGTTAGGTTAGGTTAGGTTAGGTTAGGTTAGGTTAGGTTAGGTTAGGTTAGGTTAGGTTAGGTTAGGTTAGGTTAGGTTAGGTTAGGTTAGGTTAGGTTAGGTTAGGTTAGGTTAGGTTAGGTTAGGTTAGGTTAGGTTAGGTTAGGTTAGGTTAGGTTAGGTTAGGTTAGGTTAGGTTAGGTTAGGTTAGGTTAGGTTAGGTTAGGTTAGGTTAGGTTAGGTTAGGTTAGGTTAGGTTAGGTTAGGTTAGGTTAGGTTAGGTTAGGTTAGGTTAGGTTAGGTTAGGTTAGGTTAGGTTAGGTTAGGTTAGGTTAGGTTAGGTTAGGTTAGGTTAGGTTAGGTTAGGTTAGGTTAGGTTAGGTTAGGTTAGGTTAGGTTAGGTTAGGTTAGGTTAGGTTAGGTTAGGTTAGGTTAGGTTAGGTTAGGTTAGGTTAGGTTAGGTTAGGTTAGGTTAGGTTAGGTTAGGTTAGGTTAGGTTAGGTTAGGTTAGGTTAGGTTAGGTTAGGTTAGGTTAGGTTAGGTTAGGTTAGGTTAGGTTAGGTTAGGTTAGGTTAGGTTAGGTTAGGTTAGGTTAGGTTAGGTTAGGTTAGGTTAGGTTAGGTTAGGTTAGGTTAGGTTAGGTTAGGTTAGGTTAGGTTAGGTTAGGTTAGGTTAGGTTAGGTTAGGTTAGGTTAGGTTAGGTTAGGTTAGGTTAGGTTAGGTTAGGTTAGGTTAGGTTAGGTTAGGTTAGGTTAGGTTAGGTTAGGTTAGGTTAGGTTAGGTTAGGTTAGGTTAGGTTAGGTTAGGTTAGGTTAGGTTAGGTTAGGTTAGGTTAGGTTAGGTTAGGTTAGGTTAGGTTAGGTTAGGTTAGGTTAGGTTAGGTTAGGTTAGGTTAGGTTAGGTTAGGTTAGGTTAGGTTAGGTTAGGTTAGGTTAGGTTAGGTTAGGTTAGGTTAGGTTAGGTTAGGTTAGGTTAGGTTAGGTTAGGTTAGGTTAGGTTAGGTTAGGTTAGGTTAGGTTAGGTTAGGTTAGGTTAGGTTAGGTTAGGTTAGGTTAGGTTAGGTTAGGTTAGGTTAGGTTAGGTTAGGTTAGGTTAGGTTAGGTTAGGTTAGGTTAGGTTAGGTTAGGTTAGGTTAGGTTAGGTTAGGTTAGGTTAGGTTAGGTTAGGTTAGGTTAGGTTAGGTTAGGTTAGGTTAGGTTAGGTTAGGTTAGGTTAGGTTAGGTTAGGTTAGGTTAGGTTAGGTTAGGTTAGGTTAGGTTAGGTTAGGTTAGGTTAGGTTAGGTTAGGTTAGGTTAGGTTAGGTTAGGTTAGGTTAGGTTAGGTTAGGTTAGGTTAGGTTAGGTTAGGTTAGGTTAGGTTAGGTTAGGTTAGGTTAGGTTAGGTTAGGTTAGGTTAGGTTAGGTTAGGTTAGGTTAGGTTAGGTTAGGTTAGGTTAGGTTAGGTTAGGTTAGGTTAGGTTAGGTTAGGTTAGGTTAGGTTAGGTTAGGTTAGGTTAGGTTAGGTTAGGTTAGGTTAGGTTAGGTTAGGTTAGGTTAGGTTAGGTTAGGTTAGGTTAGGTTAGGTTAGGTTAGGTTAGGTTAGGTTAGGTTAGGTTAGGTTAGGTTAGGTTAGGTTAGGTTAGGTTAGGTTAGGTTAGGTTAGGTTAGGTTAGGTTAGGTTAGGTTAGGTTAGGTTAGGTTAGGTTAGGTTAGGTTAGGTTAGGTTAGGTTAGGTTAGGTTAGGTTAGGTTAGGTTAGGTTAGGTTAGGTTAGGTTAGGTTAGGTTAGGTTAGGTTAGGTTAGGTTAGGTTAGGTTAGGTTAGGTTAGGTTAGGTTAGGTTAGGTTAGGTTAGGTTAGGTTAGGTTAGGTTAGGTTAGGTTA
>OX401978.1:17834543-17851949 GCA_947859335.1 Tortricodes alternella | reverse complement strand
CTAACCTAACCTAACCTAACCTAACCTAACCTAACCTAACCTAACCTAACCTAACCTAACCTAACCTAACCTAACCTAACCTAACCTAACCTAACCTAACCTAACCTAACCTAACCTAACCTAACCTAACCTAACCTAACCTAACCTAACCTAACCTAACCTAACCTAACCTAACCTAACCTAACCTAACCTAACCTAACCTAACCTAACCTAACCTAACCTAACCTAACCTAACCTAACCTAACCTAACCTAACCTAACCTAACCTAACCTAACCTAACCTAACACCTAACCTAACCTAACCTAACCTAACCTAACCTAACCTAACCTAACCTAACCTAACCTAACCTAACCTAACCTAACCTAACCTAACCTAACCTAACCTAACCTAACCTAACCTAACCTAACCTAACCTAACCTAACCTAACCTAACCTAACCTAACCTAACCTAACCTAACCTAACCTAACCTAACCTAACCTAACCTAACCTAACCTAACCTAACCTAACCTAACCTAACCTAACCTAACCTAACCTAACCTAACCTAACCTAACCTAACCTAACCTAACCTAACCTAACCTAACCTAACCTAACCTAACCTAACCTAACCTAACCTAACCTAACCTAACCTAACCTAACCTAACCTAACCTAACCTAACCTAACCTAACCTAACCTAACCTAACCTAACCTAACCTAACCTAACCTAACCTAACCTAACCTAACCTAACCTAACCTAACCTAACCTAACCTAACCTAACCTAACCTAACCTAACCTAACCTAACCTAACCTAACCTAACCTAACCTAACCTAACCTAACCTAACCTAACCTAACCTAACCTAACCTAACCTAACCTAACCTAACCTAACCTAACCTAACCTAACCTAACCTAACCTAACCTAACCTAACCTAACCTAACCTAACCTAACCTAACCTAACCTAACCTAACCTAACCTAACCTAACCTAACCTAACCTAACCTAACCTAACCTAACCTAACCTAACCTAACCTAACCTAACCTAACCTAACCTAACCTAACCTAACCTAACCTAACCTAACCTAACCTAACCTAACCTAACCTAACCTAACCTAACCTAACCTAACCTAACCTAACCTAACCTAACCTAACCTAACCTAACCTAACCTAACCTAACCTAACCTAACCTAACCTAACCTAACCTAACCTAACCTAACCTAACCTAACCTAACCTAACCTAACCTAACCTAACCTAACCTAACCTAACCTAACCTAACCTAACCTAACCTAACCTAACCTAACCTAACCTAACCTAACCTAACCTAACCTAACCTAACCTAACCTAACCTAACCTAACCTAACCTAACCTAACCTAACCTAACCTAACCTAACCTAACCTAACCTAACCTAACCTAACCTAACCTAACCTAACCTAACCTAACCTAACCTAACCTAACCTAACCTAACCTAACCTAACCTAACCTAACCTAACCTAACCTAACCTAACCTAACCTAACCTAACCTAACCTAACCTAACCTAACCTAACCTAACCTAACCTAACCTAACCTAACCTAACCTAACCTAACCTAACCTAACCTAACCTAACCTAACCTAACCTAACCTAACCTAACCTAACCTAACCTAACCTAACCTAACCTAACCTAACCTAACCTAACCTAACCTAACCTAACCTAACCTAACCTAACCTAACCTAACCTAACCTAACCTAACCTAACCTAACCTAACCTAACCTAACCTAACCTAACCTAACCTAACCTAACCTAACCTAACCTAACCTAACCTAACCTAACCTAACCTAACCTAACCTAACCTAACCTAACCTAACCTAACCTAACCTAACCTAACCTAACCTAACCTAACCTAACCTAACCTAACCTAACCTAACCTAACCTAACCTAACCTAACCTAACCTAACCTAACCTAACCTAACCTAACCTAACCTAACCTAACCTAACCTAACCTAACCTAACCTAACCTAACCTAACCTAACCTAACCTAACCTAACCTAACCTAACCTAACCTAACCTAACCTAACCTAACCTAACCTAACCTAACCTAACCTAACCTAACCTAACCTAACCTAACCTAACCTAACCTAACCTAACCTAACCTAACCTAACCTAACCTAACCTAACCTAACCTAACCTAACCTAACCTAACCTAACCTAACCTAACCTAACCTAACCTAACCTAACCTAACCTAACCTAACCTAACCTAACCTAACCTAACCTAACCTAACCTAACCTAACCTAACCTAACCTAACCTAACCTAACCTAACCTAACCTAACCTAACCTAACCTAACCTAACCTAACCTAACCTAACCTAACCTAACCTAACCTAACCTAACCTAACCTAACCTAACCTAACCTAACCTAACCTAACCTAACCTAACCTAACCTAACCTAACCTAACCTAACCTAACCTAACCTAACCTAACCTAACCTAACCTAACCTAACCTAACCTAACCTAACCTAACCTAACCTAACCTAACCTAACCTAACCTAACCTAACCTAACCTAACCTAACCTAACCTAACCTAACCTAACCTAACCTAACCTAACCTAACCTAACCTAACCTAACCTAACCTAACCTAACCTAACCTAACCTAACCTAACCTAACCTAACCTAACCTAACCTAACCTAACCTAACCTAACCTAACCTAACCTAACCTAACCTAACCTAACCTAACCTAACCTAACCTAACCTAACCTAACCTAACCTAACCTAACCTAACCTAACCTAACCTAACCTAACCTAACCTAACCTAACCTAACCTAACCTAACCTAACCTAACCTAACCTAACCTAACCTAACCTAACCTAACCTAACCTAACCTAACCTAACCTAACCTAACCTAACCTAACCTAACCTAACCTAACCTAACCTAACCTAACCTAACCTAACCTAACCTAACCTAACCTAACCTAACCTAACCTAACCTAACCTAACCTAACCTAACCTAACCTAACCTAACCTAACCTAACCTAACCTAACCTAACCTAACCTAACCTAACCTAACCTAACCTAACCTAACCTAACCTAACCTAACCTAACCTAACCTAACCTAACCTAACCTAACCTAACCTAACCTAACCTAACCTAACCTAACCTAACCTAACCTAACCTAACCTAACCTAACCTAACCTAACCTAACCTAACCTAACCTAACCTAACCTAACCTAACCTAACCTAACCTAACCTAACCTAACCTAACCTAACCTAACCTAACCTAACCTAACCTAACCTAACCTAACCTAACCTAACCTAACCTAACCTAACCTAACCTAACCTAACCTAACCTAACCTAACCTAACCTAACCTAACCTAACCTAACCTAACCTAACCTAACCTAACCTAACCTAACCTAACCTAACCTAACCTAACCTAACCTAACCTAACCTAACCTAACCTAACCTAACCTAACCTAACCTAACCTAACCTAACCTAACCTAACCTAACCTAACCTAACCTAACCTAACCTAACCTAACCTAACCTAACCTAACCTAACCTAACCTAACCTAACCTAACCTAACCTAACCTAACCTAACCTAACCTAACCTAACCTAACCTAACCTAACCTAACCTAACCTAACCTAACCTAACCTAACCTAACCTAACCTAACCTAACCTAACCTAACCTAACCTAACCTAACCTAACCTAACCTAACCTAACCTAACCTAACCTAACCTAACCTAACCTAACCTAACCTAACCTAACCTAACCTAACCTAACCTAACCTAACCTAACCTAACCTAACCTAACCTAACCTAACCTAACCTAACCTAACCTAACCTAACCTAACCTAACCTAACCTAACCTAACCTAACCTAACCTAACCTAACCTAACCTAACCTAACCTAACCTAACCTAACCTAACCTAACCTAACCTAACCTAACCTAACCTAACCTAACCTAACCTAACCTAACCTAACCTAACCTAACCTAACCTAACCTAACCTAACCTAACCTAACCTAACCTAACCTAACCTAACCTAACCTAACCTAACCTAACCTAACCTAACCTAACCTAACCTAACCTAACCTAACCTAACCTAACCTAACCTAACCTAACCTAACCTAACCTAACCTAACCTAACCTAACCTAACCTAACCTAACCTAACCTAACCTAACCTAACCTAACCTAACCTAACCTAACCTAACCTAACCTAACCTAACCTAACCTAACCTAACCTAACCTAACCTAACCTAACCTAACCTAACCTAACCTAACCTAACCTAACCTAACCTAACCTAACCTAACCTAACCTAACCTAACCTAACCTAACCTAACCTAACCTAACCTAACCTAACCTAACCTAACCTAACCTAACCTAACCTAACCTAACCTAACCTAACCTAACCTAACCTAACCTAACCTAACCTAACCTAACCTAACCTAACCTAACCTAACCTAACCTAACCTAACCTAACCTAACCTAACCTAACCTAACCTAACCTAACCTAACCTAACCTAACCTAACCTAACCTAACCTAACCTAACCTAACCTAACCTAACCTAACCTAACCTAACCTAACCTAACCTAACCTAACCTAACCTAACCTAACCTAACCTAACCTAACCTAACCTAACCTAACCTAACCTAACCTAACCTAACCTAACCTAACCTAACCTAACCTAACCTAACCTAACCTAACCTAACCTAACCTAACCTAACCTAACCTAACCTAACCTAACCTAACCTAACCTAACCTAACCTAACCTAACCTAACCTAACCTAACCTAACCTAACCTAACCTAACCTAACCTAACCTAACCTAACCTAACCTAACCTAACCTAACCTAACCTAACCTAACCTAACCTAACCTAACCTAACCTAACCTAACCTAACCTAACCTAACCTAACCTAACCTAACCTAACCTAACCTAACCTAACCTAACCTAACCTAACCTAACCTAACCTAACCTAACCTAACCTAACCTAACCTAACCTAACCTAACCTAACCTAACCTAACCTAACCTAACCTAACCTAACCTAACCTAACCTAACCTAACCTAACCTAACCTAACCTAACCTAACCTAACCTAACCTAACCTAACCTAACCTAACCTAACCTAACCTAACCTAACCTAACCTAACCTAACCTAACCTAACCTAACCTAACCTAACCTAACCTAACCTAACCTAACCTAACCTAACCTAACCTAACCTAACCTAACCTAACCTAACCTAACCTAACCTAACCTAACCTAACCTAACCTAACCTAACCTAACCTAACCTAACCTAACCTAACCTAACCTAACCTAACCTAACCTAACCTAACCTAACCTAACCTAACCTAACCTAACCTAACCTAACCTAACCTAACCTAACCTAACCTAACCTAACCTAACCTAACCTAACCTAACCTAACCTAACCTAACCTAACCTAACCTAACCTAACCTAACCTAACCTAACCTAACCTAACCTAACCTAACCTAACCTAACCTAACCTAACCTAACCTAACCTAACCTAACCTAACCTAACCTAACCTAACCTAACCTAACCTAACCTAACCTAACCTAACCTAACCTAACCTAACCTAACCTAACCTAACCTAACCTAACCTAACCTAACCTAACCTAACCTAACCTAACCTAACCTAACCTAACCTAACCTAACCTAACCTAACCTAACCTAACCTAACCTAACCTAACCTAACCTAACCTAACCTAACCTAACCTAACCTAACCTAACCTAACCTAACCTAACCTAACCTAACCTAACCTAACCTAACCTAACCTAACCTAACCTAACCTAACCTAACCTAACCTAACCTAACCTAACCTAACCTAACCTAACCTAACCTAACCTAACCTAACCTAACCTAACCTAACCTAACCTAACCTAACCTAACCTAACCTAACCTAACCTAACCTAACCTAACCTAACCTAACCTAACCTAACCTAACCTAACCTAACCTAACCTAACCTAACCTAACCTAACCTAACCTAACCTAACCTAACCTAACCTAACCTAACCTAACCTAACCTAACCTAACCTAACCTAACCTAACCTAACCTAACCTAACCTAACCTAACCTAACCTAACCTAACCTAACCTAACCTAACCTAACCTAACCTAACCTAACCTAACCTAACCTAACCTAACCTAACCTAACCTAACCTAACCTAACCTAACCTAACCTAACCTAACCTAACCTAACCTAACCTAACCTAACCTAACCTAACCTAACCTAACCTAACCTAACCTAACCTAACCTAACCTAACCTAACCTAACCTAACCTAACCTAACCTAACCTAACCTAACCTAACCTAACCTAACCTAACCTAACCTAACCTAACCTAACCTAACCTAACCTAACCTAACCTAACCTAACCTAACCTAACCTAACCTAACCTAACCTAACCTAACCTAACCTAACCTAACCTAACCTAACCTAACCTAACCTAACCTAACCTAACCTAACCTAACCTAACCTAACCTAACCTAACCTAACCTAACCTAACCTAACCTAACCTAACCTAACCTAACCTAACCTAACCTAACCTAACCTAACCTAACCTAACCTAACCTAACCTAACCTAACCTAACCTAACCTAACCTAACCTAACCTAACCTAACCTAACCTAACCTAACCTAACCTAACCTAACCTAACCTAACCTAACCTAACCTAACCTAACCTAACCTAACCTAACCTAACCTAACCTAACCTAACCTAACCTAACCTAACCTAACCTAACCTAACCTAACCTAACCTAACCTAACCTAACCTAACCTAACCTAACCTAACCTAACCTAACCTAACCTAACCTAACCTAACCTAACCTAACCTAACCTAACCTAACCTAACCTAACCTAACCTAACCTAACCTAACCTAACCTAACCTAACCTAACCTAACCTAACCTAACCTAACCTAACCTAACCTAACCTAACCTAACCTAACCTAACCTAACCTAACCTAACCTAACCTAACCTAACCTAACCTAACCTAACCTAACCTAACCTAACCTAACCTAACCTAACCTAACCTAACCTAACCTAACCTAACCTAACCTAACCTAACCTAACCTAACCTAACCTAACCTAACCTAACCTAACCTAACCTAACCTAACCTAACCTAACCTAACCTAACCTAACCTAACCTAACCTAACCTAACCTAACCTAACCTAACCTAACCTAACCTAACCTAACCTAACCTAACCTAACCTAACCTAACCTAACCTAACCTAACCTAACCTAACCTAACCTAACCTAACCTAACCTAACCTAACCTAACCTAACCTAACCTAACCTAACCTAACCTAACCTAACCTAACCTAACCTAACCTAACCTAACCTAACCTAACCTAACCTAACCTAACCTAACCTAACCTAACCTAACCTAACCTAACCTAACCTAACCTAACCTAACCTAACCTAACCTAACCTAACCTAACCTAACCTAACCTAACCTAACCTAACCTAACCTAACCTAACCTAACCTAACCTAACCTAACCTAACCTAACCTAACCTAACCTAACCTAACCTAACCTAACCTAACCTAACCTAACCTAACCTAACCTAACCTAACCTAACCTAACCTAACCTAACCTAACCTAACCTAACCTAACCTAACCTAACCTAACCTAACCTAACCTAACCTAACCTAACCTAACCTAACCTAACCTAACCTAACCTAACCTAACCTAACCTAACCTAACCTAACCTAACCTAACCTAACCTAACCTAACCTAACCTAACCTAACCTAACCTAACCTAACCTAACCTAACCTAACCTAACCTAACCTAACCTAACCTAACCTAACCTAACCTAACCTAACCTAACCTAACCTAACCTAACCTAACCTAACCTAACCTAACCTAACCTAACCTAACCTAACCTAACCTAACCTAACCTAACCTAACCTAACCTAACCTAACCTAACCTAACCTAACCTAACCTAACCTAACCTAACCTAACCTAACCTAACCTAACCTAACCTAACCTAACCTAACCTAACCTAACCTAACCTAACCTAACCTAACCTAACCTAACCTAACCTAACCTAACCTAACCTAACCTAACCTAACCTAACCTAACCTAACCTAACCTAACCTAACCTAACCTAACCTAACCTAACCTAACCTAACCTAACCTAACCTAACCTAACCTAACCTAACCTAACCTAACCTAACCTAACCTAACCTAACCTAACCTAACCTAACCTAACCTAACCTAACCTAACCTAACCTAACCTAACCTAACCTAACCTAACCTAACCTAACCTAACCTAACCTAACCTAACCTAACCTAACCTAACCTAACCTAACCTAACCTAACCTAACCTAACCTAACCTAACCTAACCTAACCTAACCTAACCTAACCTAACCTAACCTAACCTAACCTAACCTAACCTAACCTAACCTAACCTAACCTAACCTAACCTAACCTAACCTAACCTAACCTAACCTAACCTAACCTAACCTAACCTAACCTAACCTAACCTAACCTAACCTAACCTAACCTAACCTAACCTAACCTAACCTAACCTAACCTAACCTAACCTAACCTAACCTAACCTAACCTAACCTAACCTAACCTAACCTAACCTAACCTAACCTAACCTAACCTAACCTAACCTAACCTAACCTAACCTAACCTAACCTAACCTAACCTAACCTAACCTAACCTAACCTAACCTAACCTAACCTAACCTAACCTAACCTAACCTAACCTAACCTAACCTAACCTAACCTAACCTAACCTAACCTAACCTAACCTAACCTAACCTAACCTAACCTAACCTAACCTAACCTAACCTAACCTAACCTAACCTAACCTAACCTAACCTAACCTAACCTAACCTAACCTAACCTAACCTAACCTAACCTAACCTAACCTAACCTAACCTAACCTAACCTAACCTAACCTAACCTAACCTAACCTAACCTAACCTAACCTAACCTAACCTAACCTAACCTAACCTAACCTAACCTAACCTAACCTAACCTAACCTAACCTAACCTAACCTAACCTAACCTAACCTAACCTAACCTAACCTAACCTAACCTAACCTAACCTAACCTAACCTAACCTAACCTAACCTAACCTAACCTAACCTAACCTAACCTAACCTAACCTAACCTAACCTAACCTAACCTAACCTAACCTAACCTAACCTAACCTAACCTAACCTAACCTAACCTAACCTAACCTAACCTAACCTAACCTAACCTAACCTAACCTAACCTAACCTAACCTAACCTAACCTAACCTAACCTAACCTAACCTAACCTAACCTAACCTAACCTAACCTAACCTAACCTAACCTAACCTAACCTAACCTAACCTAACCTAACCTAACCTAACCTAACCTAACCTAACCTAACCTAACCTAACCTAACCTAACCTAACCTAACCTAACCTAACCTAACCTAACCTAACCTAACCTAACCTAACCTAACCTAACCTAACCTAACCTAACCTAACCTAACCTAACCTAACCTAACCTAACCTAACCTAACCTAACCTAACCTAACCTAACCTAACCTAACCTAACCTAACCTAACCTAACCTAACCTAACCTAACCTAACCTAACCTAACCTAACCTAACCTAACCTAACCTAACCTAACCTAACCTAACCTAACCTAACCTAACCTAACCTAACCTAACCTAACCTAACCTAACCTAACCTAACCTAACCTAACCTAACCTAACCTAACCTAACCTAACCTAACCTAACCTAACCTAACCTAACCTAACCTAACCTAACCTAACCTAACCTAACCTAACCTAACCTAACCTAACCTAACCTAACCTAACCTAACCTAACCTAACCTAACCTAACCTAACCTAACCTAACCTAACCTAACCTAACCTAACCTAACCTAACCTAACCTAACCTAACCTAACCTAACCTAACCTAACCTAACCTAACCTAACCTAACCTAACCTAACCTAACCTAACCTAACCTAACCTAACCTAACCTAACCTAACCTAACCTAACCTAACCTAACCTAACCTAACCTAACCTAACCTAACCTAACCTAACCTAACCTAACCTAACCTAACCTAACCTAACCTAACCTAACCTAACCTAACCTAACCTAACCTAACCTAACCTAACCTAACCTAACCTAACCTAACCTAACCTAACCTAACCTAACCTAACCTAACCTAACCTAACCTAACCTAACCTAACCTAACCTAACCTAACCTAACCTAACCTAACCTAACCTAACCTAACCTAACCTAACCTAACCTAACCTAACCTAACCTAACCTAACCTAACCTAACCTAACCTAACCTAACCTAACCTAACCTAACCTAACCTAACCTAACCTAACCTAACCTAACCTAACCTAACCTAACCTAACCTAACCTAACCTAACCTAACCTAACCTAACCTAACCTAACCTAACCTAACCTAACCTAACCTAACCTAACCTAACCTAACCTAACCTAACCTAACCTAACCTAACCTAACCTAACCTAACCTAACCTAACCTAACCTAACCTAACCTAACCTAACCTAACCTAACCTAACCTAACCTAACCTAACCTAACCAAGTCGCGCACCTCCCAGTGCCGTAGCAACATCGTTTTCGCAAAGCTCCGCACTAAAAAATTCGCAGAAGTGGCAATTGTTGCCCGATTGTCGTGAAATAAGTGTTAGTGTATGTGAATTTACGAGTGCTATAAAGTGAATTACAGTGCTTCAGTCACGGATCACAGTGAGAAGCAGAGGGAGCAAATAGCCCTAATTTTGAGGTTAATTAAACCTAAAAAGGTGAACGCTGCGCGCATGGTTGCAGATACCACTACGTGCGACACATTTGCAAAAGCGGCTCGCTGAGCTCTACCTGACGACATCCTGCACGTGTGTCTACGACGTACCGTCGAGGCACAATCAGCAAAAAAACAAGTACCACGTGGTGGCGTGGTCCAGGTTCCGGTCACGAGCGGCTACTTTTGACAACGCAGGATCAAGCCTTCTACTGCCTGGAGCTATCCGGTACCCTTTTTAAAATTTTTGGACCCATAGTTTTCAAACTACAGACTTTTAAATATCCAAAGTTTGGGAGTGAATATCTCGAAAAGTTCAGGCAGACTATATCTTTTTATTAAAGAATCTGTTGCGCGCTAACCAACTCTACGTGCCTACAAAAATTTGGAATTTTGAAAACAGTCCAACAGTGGAAAATCTAGATTTTTGCGAATTTTCAGGAAAGTGACGATTTCCTGAAATTTTATGTTAGAAATAATAAATGTTGACACGTTATAGCATAGCTATTAAAATTGTGCATTTTTTGACGATTTTTTGAAATTTTTTCGTCGAGCGGTTCCAGAGTTATAGATTTTTAAGTGATTTTTCGGTATTACTCTAAAATTAACAATAAAAATTGGTATTTCTTGAGAGATTTAGTTTGGGAACATATATTTCACTTAGGGAAAGCCAAAACTGGGCTTATCTAACGCTTAAATTGGCGAGATACCAAAAATCCGCCATTTTTTATTTTTTGGTATCAAACTAAAGTTGTCAATATCTCGGGAACCGTTTGACTTAGCGAGGCCAGATTTTCGCCTGAATGTATAGTGGACTGAGAAGTACCTTTTGTGTACGGTTTTAGTCGATTATCTCGCTTAGAAATATTTAGGTCTGAGACCGATTTTGGGAGACAGGGCTGGTCAAGCCGATCATAGGGGTGAAATCCCGGTCTCTCTCCGACCATTGGTTGCCGAGATAACTGCCGTCGAAAACTATATTTGACAGTTCGGCGGCCATCTTGTTTTATTTTAGGAGATCATATCTCGGCAACCCCAGGCGCTGGAAACCTGCGGTTTTCTTATCCGATAAGAGGGGCTAGTCCCCTACCCTGTATTTTAAGTTTTAGGCAAATCGGGGGGAAAAAATTTTACAACCCTGAAAACGGTCTCAGTCGACGGGGAAGGCCTTAATTTGTATTGTAGCCCAAAGTCTGGACTTTCTACGGCCTCAGGAAGCGGAGTTATCGGCAAACAAAGTTTAACTTTGACAGTTCCGCCGCCATTTTGAAAAAGATTAAACTCGTTTATCTCCCGAACAGAGAGGCGTAGAAAGCCGGGATTTTCTCTAAAAGCGGGAGCTGACCCCACTCTTTACAGAGGCAAGACTTTCAGGTGATTCCAGGAGTCAAAAACTTTTCAGCCTGAAAGTGATATCAAAGGTTAGAGCTCGTCAAGCCCATTGCTGCGAGCCCAGGCACGGGGATTTTGGCCCGGCGGTTCCGAAGATACGACTAGATACCGAATTCTGGTGGTCATTTTTGGACCGATACCAGAAACTTTGAGTCTTCGTATCTCCGGCACTTTTGGGAGTTGGACTGTCGTGTTTGGTATCGTTGGGGAGGGCTTGGCGAGAGCTATCTGGTAGAATAGTTTAAAAGACTCTACCTAGAGTCGAAAATTTTTTCAGACAAAAAACAGGTATCCTGACTCCTGTGGGTGCTTTAACACCCACATTGACCTCGCTTTGTATAAAATAACGACAGAGTTGGTAACTCTACATTTTTAGATTTAGTTATTTTCTATTATACACCTTGTTTTATATTTTATTTCTTTGTTAAATCGTCTTGTGACAAGTTTTTGTCTTTGCGTTATTCCTTTTTATAAAACTTTTACAAACCTTTCCTTACGATTCTCACTATCCCCGACAATATGTTCGGGTTCCGTACACCTGGGAAAGAAGCACCAAAACCAAAACCAGAACAAACCACTTCCCCGCAGAGGGTTTTGGGGCTGACACAGGAGGCTGGTACTTCTAAGTTAGATGATAGGACAAAACTGCCTTCGCAAGCCTCACAGGTTAGGCGGAGTATCGGGGATTTTGAGGCAAAGACAAAAGCACAAACTCCTCCAACAAAGAAAGTGGATGAAGCGGAGGATCAAACAAGATCTAAACCCCAGACCAAAACAACAGAAGGAAGTGCTAAAAGCCCGCCGGCAAAACCGCGCTACCCTAACATAGTGGCGGAGGCAAAAGCTTGCCTAACGAAGGCAAAGTTACATCTGGGCAACTCACGAAATTTAAAGACTGAGATAAAACAAGAAGTGGTACAAGCAGTGGACAGGCTTTACCAACTTGTAAAAGATTCTCAACAGGGTAAAGCGGGAATAGCAAAGATACCGCCACAAAAAGTGCAGGTAGAGCAAAGGGAAACGGAGCCTAGAGAAATGACTTCACTGCTAGCCGCGCTGGAAAACCATAGCAAACTCGTGAGAGACAATGAGAATAAAGTGATAGATGGAGGACAGATATTGATTAAGATTGAGGAAAACTCAAGACTGCTCCTGGAAAATGGACGGAAGATGGAGGAATTAAAGGAAATAGTAGAGGCGCAGAGAGCTACCCTTGAGAGGGCAACATACGCGGATGTGGCGGCGGAAAGCCATGGTAGGGGCAAAAACCCGGAACAGGCATCGCTACACTCCGTGGTTGTCTCCTCGAGGTGTGAAGAGGAAACCGGTGAAGAAGTCTTGGAGAAGGTGAGAAGAGTCGTGGACGCGAAAGACGGGTGGATCAAGGTAGAAAGAGTAAGAAAGGCCAAAGATAGAAAGATTGTTATGGGATGTAAGACGGAACAGGAGAGAAAGAAAGTGAAAGACAGGCTGGAAGCCGCGGGGGAAGGCCTCATCGTCGAGGAGGTCAAAAATAGGAACCCGCTTCTGATTCTTAGGGACGTACTAAAGGTACACGACGACGCGGAAGTCGTCAGAGCCCTCAGAAATCAGAACCGGGAGGTTTTTGGCAGCCTCGACGGCGAGGACGGCACCCTAGAAATTAAATACAGACGGAACGCTAGAAATCCCCACAACTGCCACATAATCCTAAGTGTATCGCCCATGATATGGAGGAGGGCGATCAATGAGAGAAAAATGCGAATCGACCTCCAAAGGGTTACGGTGGAAGACCAGTCGCCGCTGGTGCAGTGCACCCGCTGTCTGGGGTACGGGCACAGCAAGCGTTTCTGCAAAGAATCTGCTGACTTGTGCAGCCACTGTGGGGGTCTGCACCTAAGAGCAGAGTGCCCGGAACGACTAACGGGGGCAGTACCAGTGTGCAAAAACTGCATAAGAGCGGATATACAGCAGTCGGGTCATAACGCTTTTAGCAGTGAGTGTCCAGTCAAAAGAAGGTGGGATGCACTGGCTAGGGCCTCCGTAGCATACTGCTAAGGTGGTTCCACGGGAAACTCACCAGTATAAAATATTACAGGCGAATCTGCAGCGTAGCCAATTGGCTACAAATGAACTCCTGATTGAAGCCGAAAAGGGTAAGGTAGCCATAGCGTTGCTTCAGGAACCCTATGTGGGTGGAACACGGAGTGTCAGGAGTTACCGGGGTGTCAGGATTTTCCAGAGTGCAGGAACAGGTAATGGGACTGTTAAAGCGGCTATCGCCGTTCTCGACGACGGCCTAGACATAATACAGTACCCACAACTCACCACGGATAACATCGTCGTGGTGGGAGTACAAACCAGGGCATGGGCGATCACCCTGGTCTCTTACTATTTCGAGCCGGATCAACCCATAGGGCCATACCTGGAGCACCTACAGAAGGTTGTACACAAAATGGGACCTGGAAGGCTAATCATAGGAGGAGATGCGAATGCCAAAAGTACCTGGTGGGGTAGTCAAAATGAAGACATTAGAGGCGAGGAAATGTGTGGAGCTCTTGCTGAAATTGATATGCAGATCCTTAACATGGGAGAGGTACCCACTTTCGACACCATCAGGGGTGGAAGGAGATTTTGCAGCCATGTCGATGTGACGGCCTGCACAACGGACATGCTTGAACTCGTGGATGGTTGGCACGTAGCGGAAGGTCTCACGAGCTCGGACCACAACGGCATAATGTTTAGCATAGCATTGCAAAAATCACAAGGCACAAAAATACAGAGAACTACACGCAAATATAACACAAAAAAAGCAAATTGGGGCCTCTTTCATGAGAAATTGACCCAGATTATGCAAAATACTAAACTCACTACACAAAATATTGCACAAATAGAAAACCAAGAACAAATCAATTACACAATAGACACATATACTAAAGCTATAACAGATACATGTAGGCACACAATACCAAACAAAAAACACGTAGAAATACTCACTGTGCCGTGGTGGTCCGAGGAATTAGCTCAGATGAAAAGGCAGGTGGCGACCAGGCGACGCAGGATCCGCAGTGCAGCTCCGATTCGCAGGGGGATGGTTGTAGATCTGTACCTGAAAGAAAAAGAGAAATATGAATTAGCAGTCAAAGAGGCGGCAGAGCAAAGTTGGAGGGATTTCTGTGGGAAGCAGGATAGGGAGGGAGTGTGGGAGGGTATTTACAGGGTGATCAGTAGGGTCAAACGTAGAGAAGAGGATGTTCCTTTGATAGAGGGTGGGGTGACATTGGATGCGGAGGGCTCTGCTCGATTCCTGGCTGAAACTTTTTACCCGAGGGATTTGAAGGACGAAGACAGCACACAACATCTGCGAACAAGAGCTTTAGCGGAAACAATAAATGAAGAAAGTCATGATGATCATGACCCTCCGTTTACAATTGAGGAGTTGGAGATTGCTGTCAAGTCTTTCAATCCCAAAAAAGCCCCCGGAGCAGACGGCTTTACAGCCGATATATGCTCGCACGCTATCAGTGTGGATCCAGTGTACTTCCTGGCTCTCCTGAATAAATGCATGGCACACGGCTGCTTCCCTAAGACCTGGAAGGAGGCAGCAGTAGTTGTATTGAGAAAGCCAGGAAAGGGCACCTACACCGCGCCAAAGTCGTATCGACCTATCGGGCTTTTGCCCGTATTAGGTAAAATATACGAGAAGATGCTGGTGGGCCGCCTCAGGTTCTACGTGCTGCCTCAGATTAGTGCTAGCCAATATGGATTTATGCCACAAAAAAGTACGGAAGACGCCCTCGTTATGCTTATAACACGTATCCGTCAAAAACTGGAAGAGAAGAAACTGGTGACACTGGTTTCTCTAGACATCGAGGGCGCCTTCGACAGTGCTTGGTGGCCGGCGATAAAGACCAGACTAGCGGAGGAAAAATGTCCAGTGAACCTGAGGCGGGTCATAGGCAGCTATCTCAACGACAGGGTGGTGGAAGTCAGATATGCGGGAGCGGCACACAGAAGGAGCACCGAGAAGGGATGTGTCCAAGGCTCCATAGGAGGACCGATCCTATGGAACTTGTTGTTAGACCCACTCCTTAAGCAGATGGAGGACAGGGGGGTCTACTGTCAGGCATTCGCTGACGATGTGGTGTTGCTTTTTGACGGTAGAGGGGCCCGGGAGATTGAGGGACCGGCTAATTCTGCCCTCGATCACGTTCGGGCATGGGGTGTCGAAAACAAGTTGAAGTTTGCACCACATAAAACCTGTGGTATGGTAATAACAAAGAAACTTAAATTCGACACGCCGCGTCTGATCATGGGAGGGGTCAGAATTGAAATGTCCCCGGAGATCAAAATCCTTGGGCTCACCATCGACAACAAGTTAACTTTTAACGCCCACGTCTCTAGTGTTTGTAAAAAGGCCATAGGAATATACAAGCAACTGATCAGAGCGGCCCGTGTGAACTGGGGTCTTAGCCCTGAGATCATCCGTACAATATACACCGCGGCAGTGGAGCCGGTGATACTGTACGCTGCGGCTGCATGGGCCCCGGCGGCGAAAAAACTGGGAGTTCGCAAACAGCTTGGTACGGTCCAGAGGGGTTTCGCACAAAAAATGTGTAAGGCATATCGGACGGTGTCACTCAACTCAGCACTCTTGCTTACGGGGACGCTCCCTCTGGACCTCCGAGTTTGTGAGGCAGCCTCTTTATACGAGGCTAAGAAGGGAGTACCTAGACGTGATTTGACTGATAGAGAGATTGAGAAGATGACACCTAAGATACAAGCGCCACACCCTGCGGAACATATGGGGCTGGAGTTCCAAAACCTGGTGGACGAAGATCAATATTCTCGCCACAGTAATTATGCTGTGCGCATTTTCACAGACGGGAGCAAGATTGAGGGCAGGGTCGGGGCGGCGCTATCCGTTTGGAATGGTCCCGTAGAGACCAAGGCCCTCAAACTTGCCCTATCGTCTTACTGCACCGTTTACCAGGCGGAACTACTTGCCCTGTGTAAAGCAACGGAGGTTGCATTGACGCGCAGCGAAACTACTTTTGGAATTTATAGCGATTCTAGAGCAGCACTCGAGACCGTGACAAACTCCGGTTCCTCTCATCCCCTGGCAGTCAAAGCCAGAAGCAACCTAAAGTGTTGCTTACTCCAAAACAAGGTTATATCCCTGTTTTGGATTAAGGCACACGTGGGACTGGCAGGGAATGAGAGAGCCGATGAACTTGCGAAGGAAGCGGCCCTAAAATCAAAGAAAAAGCCGGATTACGATCGG